>CM028131.1:290827500-290852500 GCA_016271365.2 Neoceratodus forsteri | reverse complement strand
TCCATGCATCCACAACCCTCTGTGAAAAAATACTTCCTTAAATTACCTCTGAGCCGCCCCTTCTATCTTCAAATTGTGCCTTTGTTCTTGCACACCTCTTTTTCTGAAAGATGCTACCCTCTTGGACTTTGTTGATTCTCTTGAGGTACTTGAACGTTTCTATCATGTCCCCCCTCTCCCTCCTTTCCTCGAGGCTATACATATTCAGCTCCTTAAGTCTCTCTTCATATGTCTTCCAGTGCAGACCCTGCACCATTTTAGTTGCCCTCCTCTGGACAGCCTCCATCCTGTCTGTGTCTTTGCGGAGATTGAGTCTCCAGAACTGCACGAGTACTCCAGATGAGGTCTCACCAACTGTCTGTACAGAGGGATAATAACTTCCTGTTTTCTACTGGTGATGCCTCTCCTATGCATCCCAGTATCCCCCAACCCTCCTTGCTGCCCTCTCACATTGCTTGCCCACCTTTAGGTCATCTGATATGACTACCCCCAGGTCCCTTTCCATTTTTGTTGTTGTTAGTATCTCACCCCCCATTGTGTACTTTTCCCTGGGTTTTTGTTTCCCAGGTGCATTACCTTGCACTTCTTAGCATTGAATCTAAGCTGCCATACATTTGACCATTCCTCTAACCTTGCCAAGTCCCTTCTCATCCTTTCCACCCCACCTTGTGCATCAACTCTGTTGCAGATCTTTGTGTGTCATCTGCAAAGAGACATACTTTTCCTTCCAGTCCCTCTGCAATGTCGCTTATAAAGACATTGAAGAGGACTGGTCCTAATACTGAACCCTGCGGTACCCCACTAGTAACCCCCTTTCTTCAGAGTGGACTCCATTTACTATTACTCTCTGTGTCCTATTCTCCAGCCAATTCTTTACCCAGGCAGTCATCTTGGGACCCACTCCCAGGCTGGCTAACTTGTATATTAATCTTTTGTGTGGGACTGTGTCAAATGCCTTGCTAAAGTCTAGGTAGGCCATGGCCACAGCCCCTCCCTGATCTACTACTTTGGTTACCCAGTCAAAGAAATCTATCAGATTTGTCTGGTATGACCTTCCGCTGTGAATCCATGCTGCCTTGGGTCCTGAGCCCCTCTGGCCTCTAGATACTCAACAATTCTTTCCTTCAGAAGTGATTCCATCATTTTCCCTACCACTGAGGTTAAACTAACAGGTCTGTAGTTTTCTGCTTCTGCCTTGCTCCCACTTTTGTGAAGGGGAATCACATCTGCCTTTCTCCAGTCCTCGGGTACCACCCCATCCTCCCATGATTTGTTAAAGAGGGTAGTCAGTGGTGTCACTAGTTCTACCCTTAGTTCTTTTAGAATTTTGGGATGAATCCCATCAGGCCCCATTGCTTTGTCCACCTTCAGTTTTAAGAGTTCTTTCAGAATCCTTTCTTCTGTAAATGGGCTGGTATCAACTTCTGTATCCAGAGTGTTTCTACTGTTTGTTTGTGAGAGAGCTTAATATGTAAACCCTTGATGAAAGGAGGGACAGGGGGACATGATAGAAAATTTTAAGTACCTCAAGGGAATCAACAAAGTCCAGGAGGGTAGCATCTTTCAGAAAAAGAGATGTGTAAGAACAAGGGGGCACAATTAAAAGATAGAGGGGGGACGGCTCAGGGGTAATGTGAGGAAATTATTTTTCATGGAGAGAGTGGTGGACGCATGGAACCGCCTTCCTGGAGAGGCTGTAGGGTCTAAAACAGTGGGGGAATTCAAACATGCATGGGACAGACATAAGGCAATTATAGTGGGGGGTTGCAGGAAGTAAGCTGTTGGTTAACTAGAATCTGCAGCTTATCCAATAGGTAGGGAAATGGGCAGACTGGGTGGGCCAAGTGGTCCTTATCTACTGTCAAAGTCTATGTTTCTATCCTCCGAGACCTCTGGTTCTGCTCTCGATTCCGCTGCTCTGCGTTCCGCCCACCTGCCGGCTTCTATAGGATCCAAGAAGATATAAGTTTTATTTTGGTAAGCGATCCGGAGCCGTGCTGGAAATATAATTGTATGTGGAATGTGGAGATTTCTAAGCACTCACCTTACTCCCTCAAACTTTTTGTGCCTCTGCTGCGTAGCATAGCTAATGTTGGGAAACAGATGCACAGGGTTTTCATCCTGCATCAATGGGGCTACCCTGCGTGCACATCGAAGGATCTTATCCCTGGCTCCAATGCTTGAAGTTACAAGCATCAGAGTGCGTCGTTCTTCGTTATTTGCTGCTCTTCCACGTCGGGTCACCTGGTAGGTTTTTTGAATACCCCAGTCCTCCTATGTTCCCTCTGGAAGTAGTTCTTCTGCTAGCCATTCCTGAATGTTCATAGTGGGGTGATCCCCTTCCAGGCCCTCCGGCAGTCCAATTATTAGAATATTTATGGCCCGAGAAGCGTTTTTGAGTGCCTCTAGCCTTGCTCGAACATGTTGCAGTTCCTTTGCCATTAAAGCCGTGGCTCCGGTGGATGCATCAGCTTGCTTACTAATTTTTTTAATTTCTCCCTTCATGCTATCTACTGAAGTTTCGAGAACCAGACCGTTAAAATCATCCATTTTCTGATTTAGTATGGAGACAGAGGTAATTAGGGTTTGCATTTTAGACCCCAAAAGTCAGTGCTTCCCCGGAGTTAGAGGCCTCCTCAGGATACGTGATTTCTTCAGGTCTACCAGTCCCTCTAGATTTTCCAGTGGTTCCAGATGGTTTGTCTCGCTTAGGATTACCCATTTTAAGGTAAAAAGGGTACCTCTTTCCAATGGTGCAGTCAAAATTCAATTTAGGAGTTGGCAAAAGGGTGGATTAGGGCAAAGTTCCAGAATATCTGCACAGAGCTCTGAAGAGTTGCTGTTCGTTGCTCGGGCTCAACAGCATCCCTCTCCCCAGATAAGGACTGCTTGGCCCACCTAGTCTGTCCATTTTCTTACCTAACAGATAAGCTGCAGATCCTAGTTAACCAACAGCTTACTTCCTCCTACCCCCCACTAGGACTGCCTTATGCCCGTCCCATGCATTCTTGAATTCTCCCACTGTTCTTGACTACATGACCTCCTCAGGGAGGCTGTTCCATGCATCCACAACCCTCTCTATGAAAAAATACTTCCTCACATTACCTCTGAGCCGTTCCCCCCTCTCTCTTCAAATTGTGCCCCCTTGTTTCTGCTCAAAAGGTTATAATTCAAGAATTAAATAAATAATAATAATAATAATAATAAAAAAAAAAAACTTAGCTGCCATGCCCCTGACCATCTCTCCAGCAGTTCCAGGTCTTTTCTCATACTTTCCATCCCCTCCGGAGTATCCACCCTATTGCAGATCTTGGTGTCATCCGCAAACAGGCAAACCTTTCCCTCCAGCCCATCTACAGTGTCACTGACAAAGACACTGAAGAGGACTAGCCCCAGAACTGACCTCTGAGGTACCCCACTGGTCATGTTCCTTTCGTTTGATTGGGTTCCATTCACCACTACCCTCTGTTTTCTGTCCCTTAACCAGCTTCCAATCCAGTTCACCAAATTGTGTCCCAACCCCAGGCTGCCTAACTTGTTGACCAGTCTCCTATGTGGGACCAGTACCAAAATTTTGCTGAAAATCGAGGTATCACGTTATCTACCCCGGTCTGCCTTTGTCGCCAGTCAAGAAATCTATCAGATTAGTTTGACAGGACTGTCTTACAAAGAACCCATGTTGCCTGGGTTCCACCAGTCCGCTGGTTTCTAGATGTTCCACAATTCTTTCCTTAAGGAGTGCCTCCAGTATCTTTCCAACTACAGAAGTTAGACTAAGTGGCCTGTAGTTCCGCGCTTCTTACTACCACTTACTACCACTCTTGTGAAGAGGAGCGTTTGTCCTTCTCCAGTCCTCTGGGACCACTCCAGTGTTTAAGGACTCACTGAACAGGGCTGCCAGAGGGGCTGTCAGTTCAGTACTCAGTTCTTTAGGACCCTGGGATGTATGCCATCTGGACCCATGGCTTTTCCACCTTTAGCTTCACCAGTTCTTCTAGGATCCTCTCCTCTGTGAATGGACTGATGTTTACCTCCTTATCCTCAGCTCCTGTGAAGTCCAGCTGTAGCCCCTGCCCAACCCATTCCACAGTGAAGACAGAACAAACATTTGTTCAGGATCACTGCTTTTTCCTATTTCCCTCCATTATCTCCCCCTGGCCCTCTCACGCTTTGCTACTCCCTCCTTTGCCTTCCTTCTCTCGCTAATGTAGCTGAAAATGTCTTATCTCCTTCTTTAACCGACTGAGCTTTCTCTCCTCCATTTGCACTTTAGTACTCCTCACTGCCTTTCCCACCTCTCTCAGACACTTCTGGTACATTTCCTTGTCCTCATCCCTTTGTGTCTCTTTATATTTCCTAAAGGCTAGCCTCTTGGCCCTTACTTTTTCTGCCACCCCTGAGAACCAAAGTGGTTTTCTTCTCCTTTTACTCTTGTCTATTGACCTAATGCATTGTTTTGTTACCTCCGCTATAACCTCCTTGATGTGTGACCATTTCTCAATGTCCCCACCTATCCCCCTTTTTTCCAGGGTTTCTTTTAGCTGTAGTCCCATACTGGTAAAGTCCACCTTTCTAAAGTCTAAGACTCATGCCTTTGTATGGATTGACTAGATCTTTGTGTCCACTTTGAACTATACCATAGTGCGGTCGCTGGACCCTAAATGACCTCCCACCCTAAGATCTGCTACCTTCTCCCCATTGGTCAGCACCAGAACCAGGATTGCCCAGTCTCTTCCTGAACCAGTTGACCAAGGCCAGCCCCCTCAAGGGAGTCCACGAAGTCCTGCGTCTTAGCTGAGGCCCCTGCTGGGATGGACCAGTCTATCTCTGGCATGTTAAAGTCACCCATTAGCAGTACCTCCCCCTTTGCTGCCATTTCATGCATGTTTTCTAGCAGCTGCTTGTCAGTTTCCTCAGTCTGAGCCAGGGTCTGTAAATGACCCCTGTTGCGAATGGCTGTGCCCTGTTCCATTGCTTGGCTCAAGGGTGACCCAAACTTCCTCCGTTTGCTCATGCCAGTTTTGAATTTCAGTTGCCTTAATGCTTTGTGACATAGAGGGCAACCATCCCCCTCCTTCTACCAGCCCTATCTTTTCTGAACTGGGCATAACCCGGTACACTTGTGTCCCAGCTGTGGCTGCTGGTGTACCACGTTTCGGTTATTGCCATTATGCCCAGATCGGCCTCCGTCATTGCAGCCACCAGGTCCGGGATCCTGTTCCCTACACTGCAGGCATTTGTGTGCATGACCTTCATGAAATGCGGCATCTTTTTGCTCCCTTTTCTTGTGTTTCATCCCTTGCTTCATCCTAATTTTCTTGGAGTGTTCTATGTGGTGCTTCCTTTTTATTACCCTTACTGGTTTCTTGTGGTCCAGGTCCTTTTATTAGTGGTGATATCATTATGTCCCAAGTGCAGCTATCCTGCCCTGCAGTACTGGTGTATCTGCCCCGGCTGACATCCTGGTCTTGCTTGATGTGTGCATTAACCTGTGGGTGTGGGCTGCCTGAATCTCCCCGCTCCTGACAGCGCACCCCCTCCACCCCCCTGTGGCTAGTTTAAAAAGCTTGCTCAGGAAGCATGTAAATCTCCCACTGAGGACAGACATACCGTCCTCAGAAGGATGCAGGCCATCTTTTTTTGTAAAGGTATGCATCATTCCAGGTTTACACACTTCCTCCACAGAGGCACTTGTATGTATTTCCAACAATTACAACAGAAATATAAATTAAGGAAGGAATATCATTTCTGCTTCTTGCAAGTCAGGCATTTCATTCTGCAACAGCTACATCTCCAACAATTGCAAAGGTCTCAGACAGTGTTGGAAGCGACTCTTTACTGGTGGGTAAGTCTACGAGTGAAGGATAGACCCCTCTGCCAGCTTTATAAACTTTCCATGGACCAGACCCCTTCACTGGCAGATTCCATTCATCTTAAATGGTAATACCTATGTATTACTGTTATTAAATGTAATGTTTGTGCTTTCCTGTACTGACGTGGAGCCTTTGCAAAAGAGGCTGTGACTCAAAGGATTGTAATTCCGATTCTCTCAATAAATAAATAAAATAATGAGAATCTAGTCTTTCCATCAGCACGTCTAAATGGGACAGTCAGCTTCAGCAGGGATGGGCAGTGACAGCTTCGTCTAAATGGCGAGAATTCAATTGGAAAATATTAATGAGGTACTTTCGAACCCCAACGATAACAAAATATTTTCAAACTACCCATTCAGATGTGTGCTGGTGGGTATATGGTTTTGTTAGCTCCCTCTGGCACATTTTTGGGCGTTACCCCTTCTAATACCATACTGGCAACAAGTGCATGCTTATATAACAAGCACTTTTTTTTTTTAAACTTTATTTAGGCATCCAGATCCCTGGGCATCCTTCAGGAGTGCCCACTCGGATACACCCCTAACGCCCAGCCTGAGCCCCCCACTTCTCCCAAGCTCTCTCCCCCGAATGACCTAGGCAGGCCCAACCCCCGGATCACCTCCGAGGCTGGTTCTGCCCTCCCCTGGCGAGTCCAACTCCTAAGTGTGAGGTGTCTTACCTTCGCTCGGCGGGTCGGCCATGGAGAAACCTGGGCGCGCTTGGGCTGGAATTGAGATGTAGGTGTTCCACTGGGGCCACCGTCATCTCATCAGTGGTCTAGAGGGAATTTTTCTTGTGCTTGCCCCAGTGCAGCCGTGCAATGGCATAGCATGAGGCTTCCCCATAGACACCTGCCGCGCTTGTCACCAATTCTTGTTCCCACGCTAGTAGTACCTCAGGTCTCCACCGGGGGTCTCTACTGCGCCAGGAAGACCCTGGATCCCTCCCCAGGGACAGGAGAGCTGTCCTACACACACTCACTCCATCTCCCTCCCCTGCTGACTTCCAGTGCCAGGGCTTGCTCCTGAACCCAAGTCGCTGGCGTGGCGCAAGGTGCGGCGTCCAGCGCCTCAACCCTCAGCGCCACCGGGCCAGCTAACAAGCACTTTTTGGCATCCCCTTCCCATTTACTTTTACTAGTTTGGTAATTGTATTTGTGGGAGTGGTTTGGGACCAGAGTGAAACTTTACCACATTTTACGTGCGGCTGCCTTAAAATGCATCACATTGAAGTGGCTCTCTCCACAGGCTCCAACTTTCAATCACTGGAAATGTAAGGTCTCAGGCGATTGAGTCCATGGAGAATCACGGCCTCCATCTAAATAAAGAAAAATAGGAGATTTGGTGCCCTGGCACCTCATGGAGTTAGTGAGTGGAGAGATGGGAGCGTTACAGGCACAGGCCTGATTCGTTACCCTTATCTTCTACCATATCTTTCCAGTTTAGCTGCTCTTACCTATGTCGCATAAAGAATTTCTACTCTGCCACACTGAGTATTGAATGTATACATTTTCTGACCCATGTGGTCATGATGTCTACACCCAGCTGAAAGGGGTCCCCTCCCCCCACCACCATTTGGTAGGACCACACACAAATACACCGCACATATTGGGTTGTTGGTTTTAATGGGTTTTATTACAAATGTTCAATACTGTTTTTATTGATAATCACTATTATTTTTATTGTTTCAATATAATTTTACCATAACAGACCCTTTTCAAGGAATCTTTTAGCATAAAGGCTTATAGATTCAGAGCTGTCTGGATAGAAACCTTTGTAATTCATGACCTGCGAAAGTATGAATATCACAGTGTTATCATATAGGTTGTTGATTTTGTATGGAAAAAATAACTGTTGTGTTGTATACGAATGATATATAGATACTGAAATAAAAACAGAGTTAAAAAAAATTATAATAAATAATTTATCCGGACATCAATGATGCTACATGGCAAAAAAAGGAAAAAAAATTGATGGGATGAGAGCCATGATTAGGGCTGTGGAGACTGATCATGGCAGATGCTTGCAACAAGGCTCGGAACTGTGCACCAGGGGAAAGGTTTTATTTTTTCAGATCTAGACGGTATGCATCCCCTGCGGCAAAACCCCTACAGCAACATATGTCGCTACCGACAACAGTGACATGTCGATGTAGGAGTTGCACCAGGGACCCGGCAACACTTTCCCCCCGTCCTGTATCCCCTTCCCGGACTAACTCCAACCTAGAGTTGGTATCCTTGGGGGGCAGGGGGCAGAGCCCCTCATGTGGGGTGTTTGGGGGCTTTAAAACAGACCCTGCTGTGCGCGTCTCCCTGCCAACTGCAAATCGCAGTCGACAGGGAGCCTGGCGCTCTGATGCCAGTCGACGAGTTTGTCGTCGACTCAGCATCATAGAGCCGATCCAGACGATGCCCTGAAATTATCTCAGTTGTGAGGTGTGCCAGTTGATCCTGTGGGAGCAGTGTTCTCTGTCTCTCTGGGTTTGTTTATTGCAGCCCAGTCCTGACCCATGGCTCTTCACTACCCATCGTTAATGACATCTGGCAGAAGCGGCACCTGGTGTAGCCCCCATGTGCAATGCAAACACACAGTAAATGCTCCTGTTGCAGGTGCAATCACTTCCTTCCATCCCACTTGCAACACACAGAGAAATTGTTCAATTGGTAAGTGACATAATATTGCAGGAACAGCAGTTCCAACATTAAGCTAATGAGTGTTGTCATTCTCATGTCCGTGGTTACTGTAATCCGTGCCCCTCCCGGGAGACAGAGCGCCGAGGGAGAGGCACAAATTGTTCATGTGCAGCAGCAGAGTGTTTTCTCGTCCGTGCTCTGTGATCCTTATTAGTTCTGCTGAATGTTAGCGGCGTGTGTGTGTGTGTGTGTGTGTGTGTGTGTGTGAGTGACCATCTCTCAGTATGCCGTTGGTTACAGGAGTGCACAACGGTGGAGGGTTTTAAACAAGCCCTGAAGACTTTTCTGTGGTACCAGGCATACAGTGAATGGTTGATTGATGGATGATATGATGATGTTTTGATTTTAAAATGACTGTTTATTAAGGTTTGATTTCTGATTTAAAATTGTAAGGCGCCTTGGTATTTGAAAGGCACCATAAAAATAAAGTTATTATTATGCAGCACTGCTCCGATGCTGTCCTGGTGGTGAGGTTGTGGTGGTGTGACAGAGTGAGACACAGACAGAGAGTGACAGGGAAAATGGGACTGGTCCTGCTAAATCTTGAAAGTATTCTGCGTGCACAATCTGGGAGAGAGGGAGACACACACCCAGAGAGAGATATACGAGCAAAGGATCGGCAAGGAGGACTGCGTCTGTGTGTCCCGGCAACAGTCTCATCCGCCTCCCAGTGCCACAGTTGATCACGAGGTGCTGCAGTGTTCTCCCTCTCCCTCCTCTCTTCTCTCTCTCCTCTTTCTCTCTCTCCTCATACACACACACACACACACACACACACACACACACACACACACACACACACAATTAGGTCTACCCTGTTCCACAAACTTTTCCCAGATATCACAGGGCACTCCCAATACTGGTTCTCCGCTATACCAGCTAACGATTTTAACTGGGACCACATCTGGTTGGACTTGTATAAATATACTACCAATGACAAACTCTGCCTAACCCAATTTTACATCCTGCACAACATATATTTTCACTCCCGCTAAACTAGCAGCGATGGGAAAAGTTGACTCACTCCTTTGTACCAGATGTGAGCAAGAGACTGGATCGCTGCTTCATGTCCTGCGGGAATGCCCAAAGGTCACCCCTCTCTGGGAGCAGATTCGACAAACAGCGGATCCCTTTTAGGTTTAGAGAATTTTTAACTCCTGAAATTCGTGAGAGGGGGACCTTTCCTGATTAATGTTACAGAGTGGCAGTACCATATATCCTTAATCTCCTGTCAGTGAAGAAGGTGGTATTACGCCATTGAAAGGACAGCATATCCATTTCATATCCCGAATGGCTATCTGAACTCCTGGCTAACCTTCGCCTTGAGAGGATGGTGGTGAGCCTCCAGGGTCAGTTGACCAGCTAAATTTATAAAAAAAAAAAAAAAAAATGTTCTCTCTCTCTCTCTCTGATCCCCCAGCTGCTGTCATGGAGTTGAAATACAAAGGGAGCGAAATGTGAGCAGGATTCCTAAGGTGCAGTCAGTGTGTGCAGTGTAGTAGGGAGCGACTGGGTGCGGAGAGAGAGAGAGATCAGATCGGCCAGCCGTCTACCTCTGCTAGGACTTAGGAATCTTTCCGTCCCTTCTATTAGGACCATAGTGACGTGTTCCTGCATTTCTCCTGCCGGTCTGCACTGGTCTTTCCACCCTGTTTGCTGTTGGTGACCTGAAGCGGTGCTGGTCCTCACCTTGTCTAGCTGTGAGAGCGGGAACTTTAGGAAAAGTGTCTCTCTCTACCTCTCAGTATACAGACATTGGGTGGCAAGTCTCATCTCTCTGGCTGCTGTATGCGCTCTGCGGTCAACATATGCATGCACCTGTAATATCTTCCCGGCTCTTCAAGCTCTACAATGGTGGAAGTCCAGAGACAACTTAAAGTGAGGCATACTGTTCCATTCTCCTGTCCAGAGTCTCATTCTGACTACAGACACCTCCTTGACATGGTGGGGTGCTCATCTCCTGCACATCGGGTCCCAAGGATCTTGGACGCCAGTGGAAGTCCGCCCCACATCAATGTCTTGGAGCTGAGGGCAGTTCTCTATGCCTTACAGGCATTCGAGACTCCTCCCCGGCTGCATTCAAGTGCAATCAGACAGTTCTACGGTGGTTCCCTACCTAAACAAGCAAGGAGGCAACCATTCCTACCCTCTCTGCAGAGAGTCGATAAGGGTGTGGTATTGGGTGATCCGGAAAAATATCCATCTTCTAGAAGTACACATCCCCGGAGTGTCCAACACCCTGGCGGATGCCCTGAGCAGATCCACTGCCCAGGCCCATGAGTGGGAAATCTTATCCAATGTTCTAAATTATATATTCCACCTGTGGGGCTGACCAGAGTTGGACCCATTTGCCTCACCACAAAATGCAAAACTGCAACTTTACTGCTCCCTGTGTGGCAGGGCGCATTCTCTCTTTCCTGGACAGGAAGATTTCTGTATGCCTTTCTGCTTGTTCAGAGAGTACTACTCAAACTGGTCCAGGACTGGGCATCTACGATTCTCAGAGCACAATTCTGGCCAAGACAGATTTGGTTCCCTCAACTGCTACAGCTCTCAGAACCAGATCCCATACCTCTGCCAATCTGTTGGGCTTTACTATCCCAGACACAAGGCTCCCTGTTGCACCCAGACCTTCGTTCCCTTCACCTGCTTGCCTGGCTCCTGAGGACATGGTCCTCTCGTGCTTCGGGGTGTCTCCAAATGTGGCAGAAGTTCTCCGATCTGCTAGAAAACCATCTACTGGGTCTTCCTATTCCATGAAGTGGAAACGCTTCCTATTTGAGCGCTCACACTAGACTTAGATCCTCATGAATGTTCCCCAGTGCATCTTAGATTATTTGCTCTCCTTGTTGGAAGTTAAACTGAAATATTCCTCTGTAAAGTCCACCTTTCTGCCATTGCTACATTTCATTTATCTGTGGACAACATCCCTTTGTCCCAGGTTTTTTTTTTTAGACTTTGTTACTGCTCCCTACCACCGGGGAACTCTCCAGCATCCTCCACTGCCGCGAGCTCTACCTCCCACCTGAATCTCACTCCCTACCCCGCATCAACGAGGCAGATCCCCCAGCTCTGCACCCCCCCCCCGAGGTGGGGCCACTCTATCTGCCCAGGGTGCTCTATCTGCAATCTAACGTGCTGGTTGGGCGGTCGACCTGGTGAGGAGAGAAGCCCGGTGCTGGAGTGTAGCTTGGCTGGCAAAGATGCCATCGCCACTCGAGGACGGGATTTTCTTAGTATGGTTTGTACCCCAGGAGTGCACTGTGCAATGACACCTGCGCACAACTGCCCTGCTGACATCTGCTGCACTCTGCCCCTTCTGTCGGCTGGTGTACCTGCAGTGCCCCCGATCTCCATCGGGGGCCGCCAGGACACAGAGCAAACCTGGATCCCTCCACAGGGAAAGGAGAGCTGTCCTCCGACGCTCCATCCTCTCCCTCCCTTGCTGACCCCCGGCTACCCGAGCCTGCTACTGAACTCGGATCGCTGGTGTGGCCTCCAGCTCCTCAACCCTCCGCGCCACTGGGCTGGCTCCCTTTGTCCCAGTTACCTTTGATTCAAACCTTTTTGAAAGGTATTCTGCACCTGCATCCCCCTATCCGGTATCCAGTCCTTGTGTGGGATTTGAATTTTGTGCTTGAAAAATTGACTACGAGTCCGTTTGAGCCCACTGAATCAAGTGACCATCGTTACCTTTCATGGAAAACTATGTTTTAGTTGCCATTACGTCAGGCAGACGTGTCTCAGAGTTACATGCACTAATGTGCAACCTCCATATCTGCAATTTCGTGAACACCAGATGTCTTTACGTACTAACCTATCGCTTTTTGCCAAAGGTGGTTTCTGAATTTACTTTAAAATCAGACTATTCAATTACCAGCGTACTTTGTAGAGCCTACAGATCTAGGGGAAGCCCTGCTACATACTCTCGATGTGCACAGAACATTCAGCATTTACCTTCTCCGCACTTCAAAGTTGTGAAAAACTGAGCAACTTTTAGTTTCTTTCGCTTCTGGAAACCAGGGCGTTAGTGTTTCAAAGCAGTGCTTATCCACATGGTTGGCCAACTGCATTACATTTATCTATGCAAAATACGATAACCTCTCACAGGGGTTATAAAACCCCATTCTACCAGGCATGGCTGCCTCTACAGCGTTTCCGGGGTGTTTCTGCCTTGGATATTTGCGAATCCATCACATGGTCTACTGTACATACCTTTAGCAAGTATTACATTCTAGACATCGCTTCTAAGAAGCGGACTATTTTTGGACGGGCCATCCTACAAGGCCTCCTGTCCCAAGTCCCAATGATTCGCCTCCTCCCGGGGTAAAAATAACTGCTTGAGAATCTTCCCATGTGTTATGACCTGCTGCAAGAGATTGCCTCGAAGAAAATAGTACAGTTGTGTAAGAACTTACCATAACAGTAGATTTTCAAGAGCATCTCTTGCAGCATGTCATGCAACCCCCGCCTCCTTCCCCATGCTGTTACTTCAGAAGGGTGCTCTGCTCCTGTCTTTTACGACTCCATGAGCCTCTGCCTTACATAGATACATAGAAAGTGTCGGCAGATAAGGGCCTATGGCCCACCCAGTCTGCCCATTTGAGCTTGTAAGTTCAGTTTATATTTTCCTAGAAGTCTGTTGCCCCTTATCCCTGACCTCCAGAATTCCTTTATGTCTATCCCATGCATTCTTAAATCCCGTGATTGTTTCAGCCCCCACCACTTCCTCTGGCAGGGTGTTCCACTTGTCCACCCCCGCTCTGTGAAAAAATTCTTCCTCACGCTTTCTCTCTGAATCATCCTCCTCCAACTTCATCCCATGCCCTCAAGTCCTGGAACATCTTTTCGCTTAAAAATAGTGCATTCCTGCACCCTGTTCCTCCCTGTAAGATACCTGTATGTGTCTATCATATCCCCGCCTCCCTCCTCTCCACCAGGGAGTACATGTTCAGTTCCTTCAACCTGTCCTCATAGGACTTGTGATGCAATCCATGCACCATCTTTGTTGCCCTCCTCTGAACCTTCTCTACCCTGTCTATGTCCTTACGTAGGTAAGGTCTCCAGAACTGTACACTGTACTCTAGGTGGGGCCTCACTAGTGTCTTGTATAGTGGAATTATGACCTCCCTTTTCCTGCTGGTGATGCCCCTGCCTATGCATCCCAGCATCCTATTTGCTTTACCTGCTGCCTTGTCACACTGTTTTCCTACCTTGAGGTTATCAGAGATAATAACCCCAAGATCCCTTTCCTGCTTGGTACATGCTATATCCTCACCCCCCAACTGATATATTGTGCCAGGGTTTTTGTGCCCCATATGCATTATCTTGCACTTCCTTGCATTGAATTTCAACTGCCAAACCCCTGACCATTCTTCAAGTTTCTGCAGGTCCCTTCTCATTCTGTCTACACCTCTGGTGTGTCTACTCTGTTACAGAGCTTTTGTGTCATCAGCGTAACAGTGAAATTCTGCCTTCTAGGTCCCGCGCAATGTCACTGATCAAGATGTTGAATAGGACCGGTCCCAGCACTGATCCCTGTGGTACCCCACTGGTCACTCTTCCCTCTGTGGAGTGACAGCCATTTACCACCACCCTCTGTGTCCTGCCGCCCAGCCAGTTACCTACCCACCACACTACTGTCCTGCCCACACCCATATTCCCCAGTTTGTGTAATAGTCTTCTATGTGGCACAGTGTCAAAGGCCTTGCTGAAGTCCAGATAGGCCATGTCCACTGCCCTCCCTGATCCACCTCCCTAGTCACCCAGTCAAAAACTCAACCGAGGTTGGTCTGACATGACCTCCCCTGGTGAAACCATGCAGCCTTGGGTCCTGTAGTCCATTGACAACCAGATGTTCCACCAATCTCTCCTTCAGTAGTGCTTCCATGATTTTCCCACTACCAAGGTGAGGCTGACTGGTCTGTAGTTCCCGCTTCCTCTTTGTTCCCACTTTTGTATAAGGGGACTACATCTGCTATCCTCCAGTCTTTGGGTACCTCCCTGTTTCCAGTGATCAGCTAAACAGGATTGCCAAAGGTTCAGCCACCACCTCTTTAGTTCTTTAAGGACCCTGGGTGCACCCCATCTGGCCCCATTGCTTTATCAACTCTTATTACTTCCAGTTCCTTCAGGACCCTTTTCTCGTAAAGGGACATATGTCCATTTCTGCACCATTCTCACCCTTGTACTCCCTTCAGACCGTTATCTCCTCTTCCTCAGTAAAGACTGAGCAGAAATACCTGCTCAATATGTCAGCTTTACTGCTGTCATCCTCCACGCGCCCCATCCTCCCCTTCAGTCTCACTATCCCTCCCTTTGCCTTTCTTTTTCACTTATGTACCTGTAAAGGTTTTGTCTCTCTACCCACTGATTTTGCAATGTGTTCTTCTGTCTGAGCTTTGGCTTCCTTACTGACCTCCCTTTGCTTCTCCTGGTACTTCTCCCATCCCCTCTGCCTGTGTCTTTTGTATTGCCTGAATTCAATCTTTTGGCTTTCACTTTCTTTGCTACCTCTTTGGAAAACCATAATGGTCTCCTCTTCCTTTTCCTCTTGCTAACCTGCTTAATGCATAATTCTGTTGCTCTTGTAATCCCCACTTTAAATACTGCCCACTGTTCCTCAACCCCTGATTCCTGCCCCATTCCCCTTAATGCCTCTTTCAAGTATCTCCCCATTTTCCCAAAGTCTGTCCCCCTAAAATCCAGGATACGTGTTTTTATGTGGTTCGGTTCTGTTCTTTCTGTGATTTCAAAATCAATGACTGGTGGTCACTGTTCCTCAGGTGCTCTCCCACTGGTACCCCCATCACACTGTCCCTGGTAGAGCACAAGGTCCAGTATTGCCTTCTGCTGAGTTGGTTCCATGACCAGTTGCTTGAGGAAGGCACCCTGAAGGAAGTTCAGGATAAATCTGCTCCTAGTTGATGCTGCTGCTGGGATGCCCCAGTCCACGCCTGGAATATTGAAGTCTCCAACCAGTACTACCGCACTCCTCCTGGGCTGGTGGGTCTATAGACCACAACTGTGCGGATGGCTGGCCCCATTTTCCTTTCCAGCTTAACCCACAGTATCTCTCCCCATTTTGTTCCTCCCGGATCTCTGTGGCCCTTATGTCATTTTCACATACAGTGCCTCCTCCTCCTTCCTGCCTACCCTGTCTCTTCTGAATATGTTGTAGCCAGGTATGGCCATCTCCAGTCGTGGTTATCATTACACCAGGTTTCAGTGATGGCCACAATGTCCAGGTCTGACTGCACCATAACAGCCTCCAGATCTTCCATCTTGTTGCTAAGGCTTCTGGCATTTGCACACATGGCTTTCCATGATTTGACCTCCCTAGACTGTTTCGCTGTTCTACTCCAGCCCCTTCCTTGGTTGTCCTTTATCCCTGGTTCTCCTTGCTGTCTGCCCTTCTGCTGAATTTTGCCCCTTTTCTGCCTATCCACCTCTTGGGCGCTAATCTCCATCTTTTGCACACTGCTTTGTAGAGATAGCCACTCCTCTGGTTCACTGGTTCCACTGCCTTGATTTCCCTCCTCGGTTCCCATCGGAGGCCTAGGAAATGTTTTCACATTCGATCGTCAGGATGGAAAAGAACTGAGGAGCAGCTGGGACCTCCCACTTTTATACCTGCCAGGTAGATACCACGTGGTAGTGCAGGGGGAGGTCCCAGGGTCGACTGCTGAGAAGTCATCTAGAGGAAATGACGCCTGCGGCTGTAATCCTATGTGTTACAACCAGCTGCAAGAGATACTCCCAAAGATCTACTGTTACGGTAAGTTCTTACACAACCATACTGCATCATCTACATTACAGGCGGCATGAGGGAGCAAGCAGAATCCCAAGGTAAAAAAAAACTTTAAAAAGCTGACAGTGTCCCTTTAAGCACTGCCTGCCCAGCAAGGACATTACTTTCTGCCTCAGGCTTCCATAAAATCACAGCTACCTATATTAAAGATAGGTCTTGCAGAACTGCTGACACAAATAAAAACAACACCTTGTCTGAAACAGTTTTTTATGGTCCTTCAGACTTCGTGGGACTCTGCACACCTACATTCCCCCGTAAATGAAGATGACAGCTGGTACTCATTAATATATGAAATATCAAAGGGGGCATGGTTCGCTGGTGGAAGCGTGTTGCACTACCATTTTCTTTCTATACTTTCTATTTTTGTTCCCCATTTTCACCTCACCAGCCACCAGGTCCTCCCATCCACCTACCAAAGCCCTTATGCTCTCCACAGCAGCTCTCCGGGATTTATTTATTTACTATTTATTTAGCTTTTGTTGACCAGATAAGTACACTAGACAAGACATTTGACTATTTTCAGGTACGCACAAAAGAGTACAATGAAATACAAGTTCATACAGAGGATAACATGATACAAGTTAGGCATTACAAAGAATCAGGTAGAACCAGATGAACATAACAAAGCAGTCAATAACATAGTTAGAATAGAACAAATATATATATATATATATATATATATATATAGAGTCACCAAGGCTATGAACAGTGCATTATACAGTTCTATACAGTTCAAAGCGCAGTCCAAGGTCGCCTGAAACAGAGAGTAAATACATTATATACAGAGCAGAACCCAAGCAGGCAGGATGCATCAGCAGGACCTGTGCAAGGGTACGAAAAGAAGGACATGTAAGTCCAGTGCAGGGGACCAAGGTTAGTTATGGCGATTTAGGATAGCCACACGCAGAGGAGAGCATCAAGTAATTCCACAGGGAGCTCCGAAGGCATGAGTGGGAGGGGGAGGAGCGGACCTGGGCGGGAAAGGAGTTCCATACTCTGGGGATGATGATGAAGCAAAATCCCTGTCCCCATTTGCATTCAAGTGGCAGGAATTTTGAGAACAGCAGGGCCCAATGACCTAAGAGAGTAAGAAAAGAGGCAGCCGGTTTGAGGAGCTCGCCAGTCCTGGGAGGGTGCCAGTTCGAGAACCTTGCCTGTGAAGCTGCCCAGGACACAATTCATGTGGTTTGGTGGGAGAGCCAGTCAAGTTTGTTATGCAGGTCACAGTGGTGGGTGAGGCAAGGGCAGCAAGTGCAAAGCAGCAATGTTATTATAGCCTATGTTCCACCTGAGGGAGTGAGCTTTGCAGGTGCGTGCAAACAGGATAAGTCCATTGCAGAGAGAAAGGAGAAACACACCTCTGGCCAGTGCAAGGCAAGCAGCAGAAGTAAGATTGTTCTTCACTCTGTAGGCCAGACCTAGTTTGCAGTTGACAGCTCTGCATACATTTTGGATATGATGCCCTAGGGTCAAGATGGGGTCAAGTGTCACCCCAAGGCATTTGATGGAGTCAGTGATTAGGACAGGAGTAATACTCAGTGGGGCAGGGGAGGCCTTTATCTTGGCCAAGGACCCAAAAAGCATGGCCTGAGTTTTCTTTTTTTTTTTTTTTTTTTTTTAAGGTTGAGGACCAGCTTGTGGGTCGTTATCCAGGACTGGATATTCTTGAAATCCTCACTCAATTGGTGGTTGGTGACCCCGGTGTCATGGGAATGGGTGAGAATAACCAGGTCATCCGCATATAGGGTAGAGCTACAGTTGGAAGAAGTAGAGGGGAGATTATTGACAAAGATAGAAAAGGGCCCTAGGACTGAAACCTGGAGGACACCAGAGGTCACAGGAATGTGGCCGAGAAGACCTTACTGAATTTAGTAAGCTGCTGTCTGCCCTGGAGATAATTAGTGAACCATCTTAGGACAGGTGGGGACAGACCAAGGGACCAAAGTTGAGAGCAAAGTAAGACATGGTCATCTAGGTCGAAGGCCTTACATAGGTCAATGAAGATGGCGCTTGAGAGCTTACCCTGGTCCCAGAGGAGACAGTAACAAGGGCGGCTTTGCAAAAGCCATGCTGTGTGGGAGACAGCAGCTCATGGGCAAGGCCCCTAGAATTCTGCGGCCACAGAATTTTGCACAGAACTTGCAATCTATCGCATAACTTCTGCGGTGCTGCAGAATTCACTCTTCTTGGTGATTTTTTGTTCATATTTCTGTTTATCCATAGAATCTGGTTCCCTTCCCTCTTTTTATATCCAAAACCCCCTATATGCTCAGAATGTGATGTTATCACTGCTATAATGGGCCCGAATCTACTCCACGGGTTGCCCAGCCACAACTTTCTCCAGAAGTTTACTGACAGCCGACAAGATGGCTATTGGTCGGTAGTTGTCGAGGATCTTTGGGTTACCCTGTTTGAGAACAGGGACAATTCTCACCACCTTCCAGAGGTTGGGGATAACTCCAGAGGCTAGGGACATGATGAAGATATGGGCCACTGGGGAGGCAATATAAGAGGCACCAGGATGGAGGAGCTTAGGTTCCATGCTATCGTGGCCAGCACTAGAGTGAGGGGAGAGACCAGAGAGAAGTCTCTGCATCTCCTGTGCTGTCACAGCCCTGAAGTAGAGTAACGGACGGGAGATAGGGGCCGACTGTGGGGCAGAGGCTGGGACACAGCTATCACTCACACCAGTGGAGAATAGGGAGGTGAAGGCAGACAGATCCGAGAAGTGGGAGTTGAATGCACTGGAGATGGACGTTAAGCTAGATTGTTACAATTAGATCCATCTATGATCATGTCAGAGACCCCACAGTTGGAGGAACCACTGACTAGATTTTTAATGTTCCTCCAGAAATTCCTAGGGTCCTTAGCCGAATTTAGTAATGCAGTTTTGCCGTATTCACTTTTGGCAGCCCTGACTGCATTTTTACATTCATTCCTGAACCTCCTATATTGCTGAAATATGGCCTGGTCCATCGTGATCTTGAAGCTGGCCCAGCACTTGTCTCTAGCCCTCATGAGGGCTAGGAGGCTCCCATGCAGCCACTTAGTGGCAGACCCCCTTACCCTCCGCCTGATAAGAGAGGCATGCTTGTCCTGCAGTGCCCCAAAGGTGCTAAGAAAATGACTAACAGCAGTGGAATAGTCCTGAGCATTTAGCACTGCAGACCAGTCCATAAGCCTCAGATCCTGATGGAAGGACCCTAGGTCAAACCTGGAGAAATCCCTTACTTGGATGATTTTGTGAGGAATTTTCTGGGAGGAGATCTTCCATAAGCAGTACACAGGGGTGTGGTCGGAGATAGAGTCAGGAAGGGTACCAGAGGAGCTGATCCTCTCAGGTCTATTGGACAGGACCCAGTCCAGGAGGGAGCTAGTACCGCCAATGGCAGACCACCTAGTGGTCTCCTGAACAAGTAAAGACAAGGAGAGGCCAGCAAGTAGAGGTTCATACAGCTTAGTGTTTCCTCCAAGCCAGTTAAATTAAGATCTCCCAGGATCATTAGCTCATTATCCCATCTTAGCACATCAGTATAAAGGAGGTAGGATAACCCCGACAGACCACCCTTGGGGATTGTATGTAAAGATAGTGCAGCTTCTTAGTGTTCCTCGTTAAGAGACTGCCTGACCATCAGCAGTTTTAAATCTATGTTGAAAACGATTTATTTTCTTTGGTCTTCCCTAATTAACTGATTCATTAATTGACTGTTTTAAATAATTGATACTACTATTTGTTTTATTGTGATTTTATATTGTGTAAGCGCCTTGATTTTGAAAGGTGCTATATAAATAAAGTTTGCTTTGCTTTAATAGGACTATGAAGCAGCTCACAAGAAGGCACTAAGGGCTGTTGGTGGGATGGAACAGACAGGTTTAGGTGACTCTTGTAGTAAACCAAGATACCACCCCCACGCTTTTTCCCAGGCCGATCTTGCTCTAATGAGATCAAAGCCAAGAAGCGCGCAGGCCAAGTCAGGGGTGGAAGGTTTCAGCCAAGTCTCGGTAATACCAAGGATGTCAGGCTTGTAGGGAGTGACCCAGGCAGAGTGTTTAGCCAGACTGGGCAGGAGGCTGCGGATGTTGAGGTGAGCCATTTTCATCCCCCTGTCTGACAGCCGCCCACAGGAAATGAGGAGGCTTGATATGCAGGACCAGGGTTAAGCTCAATGTCCCCAGCCAGGGCTAGTGTCACCAGGGGGAGCCAGAGGAGATGCCTTATAGGGGGAGAACCACGTCCAGCCAAAGGCTTGTGAGCAGGATGCCTGACCACTATGGCAGGATACAGAAAGCACCTGAGGTCAAGACAGCAGATAGGCCAGTGGAGCTGTCTGCCACAGGCTATTAGACTGGAGAAGGGGAACTCTTGCTGTTCAAGTGTATCCCAGGGGCTCCCTAGAGAGAGGCATAAGGCAGTGAGAAGGCCAATGATGAGGACACTGATAGATGGGTAGGGCTTAGCACCCTCCCTGAGGAGCTTAGGAACCCCATGTCAAAAGGACCTGTCCCTGGGACTAACCAGGGCACTGAAGGAGAAGATATTGTGGACAGGTCAGGTAGACAGGTCAAGGCTTACCAGAAGCTAGAGGGGCTATTTTGTCGAACACTAGGAAGGCCCTGAGGAGAGAATCAAGCAGTGCCTGCCCACCAGAACCCCCAGGCTGTCCAAGTGGGCCCCAAAGGAGCACCCAATCTGTGGAGGTCAATCCTACGAACACCCCCACAACAAGGGTCAGCAGACAATCCCCTCTTATGTAGGAGCACACCACTAGCTACTGGAAGGATTATCAGGTTCCGTGGTAGTAAGCCTCACTGGAGGTGAGGCTAGTAGAGATAGCTAGTGAGCAAAATACATTAACAAGCTAATAGAGACATTTCCTGACTAAAGTTGCTGAGACATGATAGACAGGCAGAAATTATTCAGAAGATTGCAGTCGATTTCCACCACGATTAATTGCAGTCAACTGGTCAATAGTGGTTGTAAAAAATATACTCAGCCAGGCCCACTCGGGGTAGAATAAGCTAGGCTCAAGCCTGAAACCGCAGTAAACATCTGTCAGACTGTGAATATGGTCAAACAGCAGAAGTATATTTGCTGGGGCAGAGGTGTGACTCCTAGCTACACATATCCAGCAGGTTAATTAGACACACGACTGACCACCCAGGAGTCCCACCCATACAACAATTCAGAATGGATAAGCACCATACTGAAGTCCTTAAAACAGATGAGAGTTCTGTGTTTAGACAGAGCTAGCAGCAGCGAGTGACAGATTTCATAGAGTTCTGTATTTAGATAGCTTTAAGCTCCTGAATTCTACTACTGGAAGGCTGGGAAGCCAATGGGGCAGGACAGGGTGGGTGGGGGAGGGAGGAGCTTAAGTATACTGTAGAACTCAAAATCTTCACTGTAAAAAAAAATTTCACTATATTTGCTGGAGACTCTGTTTCAGCGAAATAATTTTTACAGCTAAGTTTACTTGCATTGTCATGGCGTATAATATCACCAGACCACCAGCTTCTCAACAACACCAACACCGATACAGTGCTACTCGTTCCCGCATTCCAAAAACCTGTATTAAAAGTACTGAATTACAAGTATCCATTGAGTGAACCAATGACCCCCATTGAGTGAACATTTACAGTGCTTTATTCTACTTTGAATGTACAGTAGTTGCCTACGGAGGAATGGAGGAAGGGACGCCCGTCTACTGGATTCGTTACCAAGAACCACGTGGTTGGTCAGTTTCACTTCCGCGAAAACGTTTGCCGTGTCTGTCGTGTTTGGTTGGAAATACAACAAAAGAAAAGAAGTAGTAAGGTGAAGCAAATCTTTATTTGAAACTATTGTGTGCAGAAAGCAAAAATTCCAAAATCTGATTCTCGAACAGACACAATCCCACATAAGGGTTGCTGCTGCTTGACAGAAAGAACATCAGCATCAAAACTGTCAGTATGTATAGCTGAGAAACCGCTGGCTACTAGCAGGTCTCCGAGGTGAATTTAACCACTTCACTAGAGACATCCTTCAAAGTTGAACAGTAGTAACGTAAATGAAACACAGTGACACACGGTAGACATCCATGAATCAAAGACCTTGTCATAATTTTATATTGACGCAATCAGCTGATTGGTGTCTTGAGCGCGATATAAACTTTACACAAATATTTCTAGTTCTACAGTATTTAAAGCTGGCCTGGGGGAGTAAAAAATTCTGCAGCAGAAGCAGCAGCTGTGCAGGCTGGGGCTGCGTATAGGCCGTACCTGATGCTTGTGTCTAGGAGGCCAGTGGCAGCAGGCTTTTTGGCACCGAGAGAGGTGCAGAGTGGTGTCCAGGCATGCAGGAGGTGAACCACAGAAGGCTGTAGGTAGTCCAGTGGGCTACAAGGACGCCTGATCCTTGTGACCAGGAGGCCGGTGGCAGCAGGCTTCTTGGCACCGAGAGAGGGATATCAAACCACTGCCAGCTTTGGCTCAACATCCCTCTCTGGATCCCCAACCACAACCTACAATTTATCTCATGAGTGGGACACCCCAGTTCCTCAAGCTGAGGGGGGACACATACTTATTCAATGGCTGCCGGCTAAGAAAAGAAATGGGAGAAATGTGTGAGGAGTCAGCAGGGTGCTACTGGGGTATGAGGGGTGCACAGGGTGACAATTTGCCTGGGGCTGCTGGGGTGTTTCTGTGATGGGGTGAGATTTTTTTTTTTTAATCTGGTCATAGAAATAGAGAAAACTGCTGGCTGAAGAAGGCCAATGTGTCAATCTAGTTTGCCCTTTGCTCTACCTCTCACTGTTCCTATGTTTTAGTTCAGTGTGCTGGAGGGACACATTTGGCCCAGAGGCCTTTTTCTACAGACAGTTTCTATGTTTCTATATACTGTACTTATGTGTTCACCGTATTATTTTCTCTTATATATGGTAACACTTTTTTATACTTCACTACTTTTTTACTCATCTGCATGCAAGTTATAGTTGTAACTCATACTGAAACTGTGTACTGCTTTTCACCAGGACCTCCTAGAAAATGAGACCTGTTCAATGGAGTTTATCCCGGTAAAATAATACAAACCTACTATTCCTGAACTATATCAGTTTCCAGATTATCTTTTTTTCTCAGTGCTGCAAACTTATATTTTATATGATTTCTTCCAACACAATCTGTGGACCTTGGAAAAACTAGTAAGCAAGGAGCATCAGACTGCAATCAATTCACAATACATCATTCCTGTCTCCCTCAAAGCAGGGAGTAGTCTTACAGTGTCTCCAGGAGCAATAAATACCTCAGACTTCAATGGCAAGTAAGCAAGCAACAGATAGAGGTGGAATTGAGCTTTGTTTCGTTTTGTTGGCAGGAAAGGAGGACTAGGGGATACAAATGAAATCCACTAAAATTATTGATGGTGCTTTACTGAATGTGTGAAAATTTAGCCAGAACACTGAGGAAATTCCCCATCTCTTTTCAAGAACTGCCCTGGGAACTTTAACATCCATCTGAGCAACCACCAGAAAAGGTAGACAGGACCATGATTTAACGACTCATCTGAAAGACAGCACACCCCGCAAGTACAGCATCCTATTAGTATTGCACTTGGAAGCCATCACGTATGGCATGAACCTAATCCCGGTGGGGGACTAAAGTCCATGACCTTCTGGCCCAGAGTTGGATGCGCTACCAGCCGAGCCAGGCTGACACCTAATAAACACACTCTATGGGTGCAACAGAAACTCAAGCAAGGCTGAGTGGTTTCAGCCACCCATAGGGACGGGGAGATCGTTTAACCAGGAAAGGTACACTAAGCCAGATCTTGTTTTCAGGTGCGACCTAGAAGCACAGGGAAGTTAAGTGACTTGCTCAGGGTCACACAGTATGCAGGTGGGGGCTGATGGGATTTAAACCCAGGTCTCCAGTCAGTGCCCTTAACCACTACACTATATTGCCTCCAATAGAATGGATTTATTAGAGCACCAACCCACAACCTCTAAAACGGTCTACTGTGCCTATAAAACCGGATACTGGCTGGTTAAAAAAGTGAATGTTTAAGCATGAAAATGAAGTCTTCAATTGTTATAGTGGTTGTATTGTGCTGCAAGAGAAAATGGTTGCTCTAAAAATGAAACATTAAGTGTTACCTGCCACTGGGATGTACAGCTATGCATTTTAGAACTGCTGAATATTTTGTTATTGGATCTTAGTAAAGGTCAACTGTTTGGAAAACAGTTTTTGTTAGCTGTAGTGATAGGGTGAATGACCCCAACACTAGTTGCACTCAAACAACTCCCTTTGAGTCCTTTAAGAACAGTCAAAGTCTCTGGCTAAGTAAGGAGCAAGACATTCCAGGATGCTGGCCACTATTCCTGAACCGCA
Source organism: Neoceratodus forsteri (assembly GCA_016271365.2). Classification (NCBI taxonomy): domain Eukaryota; kingdom Metazoa; phylum Chordata; order Ceratodontiformes; family Ceratodontidae; genus Neoceratodus; species Neoceratodus forsteri. The sequence goes on along the minus strand of CM028131.1, from coordinate 290,827,761 downwards.
TGCCCAGGTGCGTTGTGAAGTACAAGGCACCTGTACTAAGTGCCATCAACCATCTAGAAGTACGGTTCAGGAATAGTTACATACATCCTGGAGTGCCTTATTGCACTTATAAAATGGGTCAACTGTAAAAAAAAAAAAAAAAAAAAAAGTATGTTTAGCAGTGCGGTTACTATTCCTTAACTACACTCCTTTGGAATCTTTTGCACCAATCAGGAAGCAGGATTTTCCTTACGTATTTTATAAGCATGCCAACTGCCGAGC